>JALIZH010011752.1:0-45112 GCA_030522465.1 Rhipicephalus appendiculatus | reverse complement strand
TAGAAATCAGAGTCCCAGCAGGAATCGAAACCAAGCTTTCTGCATGGAATTCAAGCATTCTACCACAGAGCCACTTCAGGTCTCGAAACTGCTTTGCAAAACGTCCTATGCAGGCGTTATGTTGGTGAATCGTCAATTATGGTCGCAGGGCTGGCTATCTAATTTTAAAAGCATTACATACGTCCTCCTAGGATGATGGAGACATGTCGGGTTAACGTCAATTGTATACATAAGCACCATCCTCTGTAGTTCGTTTACGTAGCACTCTCCAGGTTTACGTATTACCATTCTTGGAAGCACAGGCTCTACATATCGGCTTACGGCTTATGATGTGGGCAATACCCATGTTACTGTTGGCATCGTTACACAACTGTAAACAACTGATTATACGAAACATGTGCGGCTGTTCAACATATGTCAGTGTGTGCAACATTTTTACATATATTTAGCGTAATTTTATAAGGATTCAAACAATAAAAAAATTACAACCCAGGCACCTTACCTCCGCATGCTTCGCATAACATCGATTCCCATGATACTTGGGATCTGCCAATTTTTTTTTTTCACACATAATCATGTCAAGTGCTGCCAATGTGCAAAATGTTGTTGTTCAGTGCAAATGCATCTCCCTTTATTTTCCATTCTGAGTGGCTTTCTACAGGTCAGCACAATTTAGGACTTCAGTCTCTCACATCTATCGCGAAAGCAGTTTTTGTAAGGCATTCTTTTCGCTGCGACTGCACAAAGACCGTTGTGTAAATGTGTTGTTAGTGATCGCCATGAGTATTTCTATAATATAATATCTTTAGTAAGAACTCGAAAGGTGCGCGTTACCGCGTCACGAAATATTGTTAAGTGAACATAATTTCACTAATATATTTTAGGCAGTAGTCAGCTCGTATGAAACACCTGATCAATGAGGTTAGCACGAGGTATCTAGATGGGGATTTTTCGATAATTATCGAACGGAAAAATACTTTAACATTAATTTCTACCGAATCCTACGTGGTGAATACTTGAGGAGTTCGAAGACACTCACTGGGATTATCTCGGCCTCATTAAGGATAGGAAACCTCGAGACTCATACACAGTGCTCACTAAAGGAATCCTGCAGCACATTTTTAAGGAATCATTGGATGGCTTCATTAAAAAGTGTTTATTGCCTCTCAAGTCGACTGCCGCCAGAACTTTCAGAATCCGTCGTGTACGAGCAGAGTTACGGAGATTGGTCGTATGCTTTAAGGGCGTTCTCAAGCATTTCAGGCCAGCGGGAACGGTGAAAGCTACGCATGAAAGGGGGGGGGGGGGGGTGGATGACAACGGTGCTAGAAGCTACGCCCGTTCGTCAGCGTGTCATAATCTTGAGCACTTTCTGTTCTTATTTTTTCTTCGAATGTGTTACTTAGTCGCTGTGTCGTAACGAGCTCGTGGGTACGTCGCGGCCTCCCGCGGCGGCAGCGGGAACTACGCAGCTCCCGATGCTTAAGTTAGCCAATAGCCGGGAATTTTGTGTCTATGGCGCGGTCATTTGGCTTTACTGCATCATTTGTGGGCAGAAGTGTGAGTGATTTTTTTTACTGATTTCGAGAATTAATTGAAAATTTCAGGCTAAGTAATTTTAAACGAGGAAAAATTAAAAGAAAAGTCAACTCCACAACTGTCTGCGGCAGAATGCGACACCTCAGCAGTGGTTCACAAGGGATGGGAAAAGGAGCGAATAAAAGAGATGGAGAGAAAAGTAAAAGATTGGGAGACGGTTAGAGAAGCCCGTGGACGGGGCCCCGATCGACGAGAGGTCGACGAAGAGAAGACATCGCGGACGGGACAACCGTGAGCCACGAAATCCACCGAGCGTCTCCGAATTCCAGGCCGCGGCCTGCGCTGTAATGTTTGGCTTAGAAGTTCTGAGGAGCCTCGACTGCCGACAGACAGCGTTTTCTGATAATGCTGAATATGTGTTGCAGGGCCCCTTAAATGGGCACGTCATCTGTTACACGGGGTTGTGAGAGGAGCAACACTATTGCGTGAGATTCCTAAGTCGCGAAGATATTGCGGGAAAGGTTGAAGAATATTAGGGTATTTAAAAGGGTAGCAGGCTACGTAAGAAATTGAAGTAATACACTCGAACTGATAAATGCGAGAATATTATCTGGTGTCCAGCCATGATGACAGGAAAGTACGCTAATTGTATGACGATGAGGAATACGGACCAAGTACACTATTGCCATTAGCACATTCAATCTAAATGGAGGAAGAAAGGAGACAAGAGAACCGGCATTTGACGATTATTAGATCCACTTTAGGAATGAGACATGAAAAAATGAAAATCCATGCATATCCACGAAGTGAATGATGATGAGTGGGCGAAGCACGGGGATCGTTCAGTAACCGTGAATCGATTCACATACACACATGTTTCGACTATAGCAACACTTTTCTAACCACCATGACAGCGGACAGTGAGCGTCGACGACAAAGTTAGGACCTAAGGTCCATAATTTGTACGTCTAAATGTCCGTCTAGTATATAGGGTTTGCGCTGGTAGGTGCTATATATAGTTCTGTCACAATTATGATTAATATTAGTTTATTCTTAAACCTTTTTTTTTGTCATATGCATTTTTTGGCACCTGCGCTCCGACTGAGCACGCCGGGGAACGGATGCACATTGTGCGACGTTAAGGTGCTTCATCCCTTAAAAAATACATGTGTGAATCACAGAAAGACAGCACCTTAGTATAATGAGCACATTGCTTAAAAACAGACATAGGCATAGTCGACATGAAGTTGTCCCGACGGAGCAACAAATAACGACAAATATTGCATATATTGCAATGTTACAAGTACAATACAAGGGCTAGAAGTATGAAGCAAGGTTAAAAGCAGTGATCGTGGGTTGGTGAGCGCGAAAAACCCAGTCATCCTTCAAGGAGGAACAACAAAATCAATCACTAAATTCATGCAAACTTAGAGGTAATCATGCTAAAAAGATAGCAATTTAGTAATGCACTTGGAAACAAAGGAACCTCCCTTAAAACAACAAGAAAGTGAACAGTTGGAGGATGTGAACTTAGCCGCCACCTGAACCATTCCTGAAGGAGCAGTGTGAATTGAAGGAAAAGAACCAACACGAGAAACAAGCAAGCGTTTCCAAACCAATCAAGAAAAGTAAGCTATGTAATAGAAAAGTCTCACGGCGAACCTACAGTACGCGTACAGGCACATCTCACGGCAATACGACAGAACAAGAATGCATAAAAAACACTCTGGTCAAATACGGGGAAAATATGTTTATAATGCTCCAGGCACGCTGCACTCTATGCCTTAAAACTACAAATGTACCAGATAGTTCAAAACCACCGCTGTTTTACTAATACACAAAACGGAGACGTAGAAAACTTGAAGGACTGCAGACCCATCAGCTTATAGTTTCAGCGCTACACGATACACTCACGAAACTACTGCAAATCAGCTCTGCGGAATCCCTCAAGGTGGGGGGAAGGGTTGCCTTACGGGATTTCGCTAAATGGCCACCTACAACCGTGGGCGGTCATGTAGCAAAAAATTTCGTAAAAGAAAAGCAAAAATACCAAACTGAACATTCATCGAGTTTATCATTGCCACTTGTCAACAGCAAGACCTTCCTGAATTTCAGCTATTTGGGTCCCGCAACCATGATCTTGATTTTTTAAGTTACTTCCAGAGAAAAGTGATAAGAAATACTCATCAGTTATGAATTCATCTTTCTCTGTTTGGAAAAAAGTATTGTGATGATGAAATATATAATTTTTTTTCCGTAAGTGCGCTGAAATTCAGAAACTTAGAAATTAGCGAAAAATTTGCAAAAGGGCCGAATTTTTTATATTTTTATGCACACAAGCTTTTTTTTTCTCACAAAGCCGAATTAGGTTATCCAAAATTAAGTTATACAATTTGCACCAAAATCAGGAATGGTGACCAAGACCTCCTGATATTTATCTGTACTTTCCCGATTGAAAATGTCGACGATAGACGAGCGTGCTTGCAGTTAATAGAATACTATGCTTACACCGGTTTACTGGGCAGAATTTCACCCAATAAAAAAATCACTTTTCACGGGTTTCACTCCTGCGTTTTTCACGTTCGCAACTACATGGCAATGAATGGTGAATGATTAGTCGGAAACACACCTGCGGTCCAAGCATAGTCCTCGTCAGCGTTTCTAATACCATGCTACGAGCGGCCTCATGGGCGTCGATGATGTCCCCAAAACGACTAGCCTCGTCAAATTTCTGGACAAGGCGCATCACAGTGCCGTCAATAATGGGATAGAGCTTCTTCACTTTTCCAGCGGTGAAACAGGCGTTGAACACTGAGCGCACTTTTCTCCACTTCTCTCCTGCACCATGGGGAAGGGCATTCTTTCAGTGAACTGCACGTAGTCGTTGCTTAAAGGGGACCTGCAACACTTTTTGAGCATGCTCAGAAAACGCTGCCGATCGGTAGTCCAGGCTCTCGAGAACACGCGAGCCAAATAATATAGCGCAGCACGTATCGTGGAATTCACAATAAATTCTCAAAGTCAGCTAAAAATTGCTTTCTCTTCTCTCGACAAATGACGTTGCGTACTCAAAAATCACTCATCACCGACATTGTATCAGCCATTGGCTGATTAGAGCATGGCGCGCTCGGTAGTTACAGAGGCCGCCGCAGGAGGCCGCGACTTGCCCACGCGTGCGCGCGCGATCGCAATGAAAATTCGCGTATTCGAAGAAAAAAAAAGAGAAAAACGGCTCAAGATCACGAGGCCCGCGTGACGTATTTTCTTTCCCCATGCCATTCCTCCCTGCTTAGCTTCCAGCGCTTTAGACTGGACGAGAGAAGAGAGAATGCAATTGCAGCGTGCGAGAAATCTTTGTAACTCCACTCGTACTGGACGGATTCCAAAAATTTTTGCGGCGGTGAATTCGTGAAGCAATAAGCTCCTTTAGTGAATCATTCCATAGCTACTTGGAAAAGTGTTGCAGGGCCCCTTTAAAGCCACATTTCGATTTCATGCGCGAAACAACAGTGTGGCGAATGGTAGTTTAGTGAATCATCGTATGCTGTGAGAAATGCGTAGTGTATTTACACTTCTGGACAATTGAAATATGAAAGACATAATATCAAAGCGACTATAATAGTTTAGATCGGCTTTGCACGTTGCTTCCACTGTTGGGTGGTTTATTGCGTGAAGCAGAGTATATGTATAATATATATATTCGTCAGGGTATTCTCAGAGTATTCCCTGACGAAGGCCGGACACCGACTTAAAAGATGGAATAAAAAAAATTTTCGTACGTTTTACCTGTTATATGGAACGTTTGCAAACCAAAGGACTCGCAGACACGCTTCTGATATATATATATATATATATATATATATATATATATATATATATATATATATATATATATATATATATATATATATATATATATATATATATATATATATATATATGTATGACCCCGCCCGTTCACAGACTACACGCTACAGACTAAACATTGTAGGCGAAAGGCGCTTCACATAGCGCACAAGCTTTGCGCCGGTTGGCACTGTCTTGCATGCGTAATCGTACGAAAGAAAATTAAACTTCGCAATTCGATACCTGGTAGTACAAATATTCAAGAAGAGTTCTGCCAAATCGAACTGTGCAGATTGCGACAACCTTTTACTTTTCAGTACAAACAGGCATGATTAACGCGGCCACTCCAAAATTAATTGGTCAAATTTTGTTAATTGCACTGCTAACAATGATAATGACCGTCTCGCTTTGTGTCCCCCCTCACCAAATAGTCCTACTGTAGATGCGTTCTTCGCTTGCTTTTCACTCCTAATTTATGTGAAAACTGCCAACTTAACTTCGATCACCTTGCTTAATGTGCTAAATTACACAGCAGCAACACTAGCACGCTGCATTGTAACACCCTGAGAACGCAATCACGTTTTTTTATGACACCCTTAAGGTCAGGATGCCCGAATTACGTAACTTCTTTCACCCTTGTCATTTGTCCCTGTGTAGCTGCCAGCTCGCTCGTCGAAACGAAAGAAGAAAGAGCGCTTCGCTCGGGGTTGAATTATTCGAAACATTTTCGCAGCAATCCGTTGAGTGGTAAATAAACTCCAATACTGAGGTCAGTCGATGATTAGTTGGAAAAATTGAAGGACACTTTGTACATTCTAAAGTGTGTTCGACGAAAGCGTGTGGCCGTTCCACTGACTGTGCCATGTCTTTTTTTCTTTTACACTCTCAGTGGGATAACACACACAGCGAATGTGTGCGTGTTTTCTTTTTTAATTTTTTCACGCGAATCGCAGCGAGACGCGAGACTAATGTTCCTCAGTTCGCATGCGTTAGTATTTTCTCGCGCTTTGTGCATCGTGCAAACGCCATAGCATTCCAGCGCTTAAATTGACGGGCCCTTTGTAAATTCGAAGGTGTATTCCGTGAACGCGTGTGTCCATTGAGACGGCGTCGGTCAGAATGATTGCAAACGCTGGGCACAGCGAAGCTACACAAGCAAAGAGCGAGTGCTGTAGAGTCCGACGCGATCGGCGTCCGTTTGCGCATCCAGGCGGCCACCTGGCTCCGTGCCAGAGCTCGGATGGACGGGACGGACGGACATGGACGGACGGGCGGACAGATGGACGGATGGATGGACGGACAGATGGACGGGTGGACGGACGGACGGACGGACGGACGGACGGACAGACAGACAGACAGACAGACAGACAGACAGACAGACAGACAGACAGACAGACAGACAGACGGACGGAGAGACGGACAGACAGACACTAAACGGACGGACGGACCGACGGATGGGCGGAAACCGGACGGACGGACACCGGACGCCGGACGGACGTGAGCATGAGACATTAAAGGCTTTCGCCTTAAAATGGTTTAGGACACCATGAAGATCCGGAATGTCACGTATAACTAGTTGTTGTCTCTGTGTAAGGTATAGTGCATGAACTCCGACGCCTGTTCCAAAGCGCACAATTTACTTTTGATGTGATTATTGAGTGATGCAGGTAAAGGAACAGATATCCTAATATGCTAAACTGTGGGATATCTAGCAAATAAAGTGATGTTTCTAAATGATTCAGCAAGCTTAGGCACTATTGACCGCAAATGGGCATTATTCAGCTCTTTCTGACCAGATTAAGCCACAATAACGCATTATTCATCCAGTACTAGCCAAGATAATTCGGTGCTAAACGAGTAAACAAGGCAGGCCTGGGCACCACGGACAAGGAGGAAAAGGTGTGAGTGAGGTCAGGAATGGACGCTACGTCTGCCAGTTCACTGTCTAGTACCGGGGTACGCTAATGCACGCTGTCGCAGCCAATAATGCAGTGCCTTCGTCAAACTATTTTCGACGTCAGATGCAACAATTGCCCCCCCGTAAATTTTTGCAGTCAGTGCTTTGAAAGAAGGTTTGTGGAACCAGAGGTCGTAGATCATTTCAGGAACGGTGTTTACTTATACACTGTGTTAAACACTGAGTGGACAAAGTTATTGAGCATTGTCGAAAATGAAAAGTAGTATAAGGAATTCTGAAAAGAGAGCAAACTGCACAAAAGAGAGCCAGCGGAATATACAAGGTGAGAGTTGACCGCAGCCTGCACTTTGTTTGAAGCATTCGTGTGATATGGAACCACCTAAACCCGTGCACGGGTTAAGGTGGTTAAGGATATCATAGTTGAAATCAAGAAGAAGAAATCGACATGGGCCGGGCTCGAAGCACGTAGGCAGGATAACCGCTGGTCATTAAGGGAAACTGACTGGATTCCAAGAGAAGGCAGACGCGTGAGGGGGGAGACAGAAAATTAGGTGGGCAGATGAGACTAAGATGTTTACAGGTATAACGTGGCAGCAGAAAGCACAGGACCGGGTTGATTGGCGGAACATGGGAGAGGCCTTTGCCCTATAGTGGGCGTAGTCAGGATGATGATGATGATGATGATGATGATGATGATGATGATGAAACCCGTGCATATCAGTAAGCCATACAGTAGCTAGGCATATGCATAGCCGTACTGTAAATGCCAGAAGCAAGTACTAAGACAGTGTAATGTGTTTCAATTATTAAACCGTATTTATGCGCAATAGCGCTTATTCTTTTTTCACGAAGGGCCAAAAATGGCTGGTTCAAGCAACAAGTTTGTATTTTTGTACACGAAGCGGTTCGAAGAATACCCATGTTGTCTTAGTAGACTGGCGATGCGAAATAAACGCCATTTTAATAACGGGGAGATACACAGTATAACCACTGTGCACCTGCTAATTTTCTTGTAAGAAATTTAGGAGCTCTCTAATTCCTCGTAATGATTTAACTTCTGATCTAACCAATGTAGGCGTTGAAGCAGAACAACACCAACCAATACACCAATCTTTTAGTGTAGCTTCCGTCACACAATCTTCATATTGCCACCATCACGACACTATATACATCATGGTTGCATCGTATGTCGCTGCCATCGTCGGAGCTTGACGTCATCGTTACTTAGTCATAGTTTCAGTGTCATTATCACATTGTAGTCATGTCGTTGTGACGATGTCATAATCAGCGTTCTTCGCTTTCAAAGATGAGATTCACGCGTTGGAGCACCGCAAGTCTACACGAATGGAAGCATGCTGCGTTTAAGATACGCCTAACTCTGCGGTGTGCTTTATAATATTTCGTCAAGCGGTTGCTAGCGAACAGCAACGCTCATCGCAGGTGCCAATGAAATCGACACTCAAACACCGGATCATTATTACATTATATTCGTGTTTAGTATGCCTCGTGCCATGAGTCTGTTTATTCTCCTTGAGTCACAGTTTGACCGGCGCTATTCACTACGAGGGCTCTTCGAAGTCTCTTGTCACCATTACGCCAAAGACGCAATCAAGACGCAGTTGCTGGCACTTCAGCAGCTTCAGCAAGCCCTATTTCCGCAAGCACCGACAAGGACTACAACATTTATCAATATATATTGAGTCTAGGGGGCATTTTGGGAAGTTACAAAGTGGAAGGGGGTGCCATATCGGCTTGTCAAAGCATCCATTCTGAACCATAACCACAGCCGCGAACCTATGTAGCCACAAGATTCTGTGCGTCGTTTTGGATCCATTTCTGACTCTGTCGTCAATCTGATATAGCAGAGGCGATGCAAACCACTTTTGTGTCACCGATTATGACACAGCGTGACATTCACTGATGCCTATCTCTCCTCACCGTTCTGGCGTGGAGTATCGAGGGCAAAATACATGGTTGCCACGGAATATTCAAGATCCCCTCAGAGAGTGTCTCGATGGAAATAATAAAAGCGCTTACGACTGGGCTTGATAAAATGAGCCAAAACATAATAATGTAAATTTTCTTGTTTATGCCTGGTTCGGGTCGTAAAGCTTTAAACGCACTGCTGCAATAATAGTCATGAAGTTACCAGCGGTTGTCGACGAACTTCAAGTGACTTAAAAACCTGAGCCATTATGCGGGCAGTCAAACGAGAACATTCGGGCATCTTGCGAGAACTAATCGAGATCATCCGGGCAACCAGGTAAACGTTAAGAAAAGGCAGTCGCTGGCCCCTACGACTTCGTACGGGACGGTATTACATACGCTAGTTTCTGCCCAAACGAGTTACATTGCATCGGTTCCGAGTTCGTAATGATTGTTCTCAATATAACTGAGTCCCTAACATTTAGTACGCTGAAGTTTCATTTGTCATTTTCGAAAGCGACGTTCAGAGGGCGGATAAAGGGCACCATCACTTGATTTTCATCTATGTTGCTGATAGATGGTTGCCTGTGCTCTCGTCAACTCCAGCGGTCTGTGAGTTACGCAGCACGGGTTTCACGCCGCCTCCTTTGAGAGATGACACCTCGTTGAGTGACCACACCAGCAGCGTCTCACGAGGCGCGGATGGCGTTTTGTCGAGACGATAATTGCAACGAGGTTCAGTTCAAAATGCATTAATTCCGCCTTAACAAGGTTGCTGGTAGTCAGTTGATGCTGACTTATGCTCTCGATTATGGAAGGGCTAGTGCTTTAAGGGCTCGCAGAGTGTGTGAAAGTCTATGCAAGCTGCGTCTCCTTAATCTGCATTTACCATGCTTTTTAGAAGCTCTGTTGGTTACTTCTTACTGCCGCTACCAGCTTTCACAGCGCAAAATCGACGATTGGTAATGCATGCTGCTGGACTAGCTGGTCCTACATCGTTAAACAAGGTACTGCGCAAAGGACACACGCACAAGAATTCGACGAGGGTGGGCGCAGAAACGAGGACAGCGCCCGTCATCGTTCACTTCTCCGTGTTCCCATTGCGCAGCCCTTTGTGTAATGACACTTATTGGTAATTCCAGAGGTTAACCGGTCTGCCATTCTCAAAATCTGTTTTTCCTTCACATTCAACTGCTTTTGGCTAACTTTTTCGTATACACAAATGGATGCTTCTGAAAATTCAAATGTAGCCTCTCATTTAAAAAAAAAAACGCTTCGTATGTTGCTGCCAGCGTCAGAGTGGAAGTGCAATGCTGCCACAAAAATATGCAAGAAATTGACCAAGCTTGCACTAGCCGAGCAAGGCTTGAAACAGCGAAAGTGGACCACCTGAAGACTAATCCGGTTGCATCTAGGTAGTTTCTATGCGTTAGCAAGGGGATGCAGGTTGCTTCTAGGTCAAGGCTAGGCTTTAGCTAGGTGATGCTAGGTTGCTGCTACGTTGATCCTCAGCGCGCAGAAGTTCGACTGTCTGTGACCACAGACCGTAACAGACACGACACGGATGTCGAAACTTCAGAGACAGAAACTCGCGCGGAAACCAAATGTTCGCACCTCTCATAGATCGACGGGCACGTCGTCTTTGGCGTAGGCCTTAAATCGCTTCGGGGCCTTTTCGCGGCCGCCATTGCCTTTCCCGTTATGTGGTATTCTCTCGTTGTACGAGCTCGGGGCCTTCCACTTGCCGCCTTCGCTTCGCAGCCATTAGTTGTTCGGCTAACTGTTGCCTCCTTCCTTTTTAGTGGACCAGTGTAGAGTAGGGGGACTTACCCAATCTCTGTGGCACACACCCGTTTACGATGACGAAAGGTTTTTGGTTCGTCGGAAAATGCATGAGCTTTGTGCGACGGCAAAAATGAGCACTAAAATTCATGTATATTGTAAGACGTTAAAGTAACAGTACTCACCACGTAATAAAAGAAGTCCACTAATGATTGGTTCTACTTCAACAGAATACATTGGACGATCGTGGAACGCCTTCGTAGCTTTGATAAAGCACTTTTTAACGAGCTCCCCATCAGTGATGACCATGAAGGGCTTGTCGCCAAAGTACATCCCAAAGACACTGCCGTAGCACTGGATCCATTGTTCCATTACCTGAAATAAGTAATGATCAATATTAGTTCGGACCACTAGCAACTTTCTTGCATTTTCAGAAAAGGTGCACTGATCTGTTAAATATAAAACGTCTTTTATAATATAATTGTCACACATGCGTATGTACTGCCCTCCGTATATAGTTTTGCATAAACTGTTTTGTTTACATAGATAAAGCTCTTCCATTCAGGCATGAGAATAAACTTTGTATAGGCAATTTACAATCCTGTGTAATCATGGAAATATTAGGATCTGTATTGATGCTTCAAAATATTACTTCCTATTCATTTATGCACGTGCAGCCATATCCAAGAACCAAGTTAACATCAACAGAAAGCGTGCTAACAAAACCACATACCGTATTCCATGATTCGCCACTGAAACTTGGCTTCATTAACAACCGATTTTTTAAAAATAAATTAATGCATTTATGTTTTCACCTGCAAGCATTTTTGCATCGCACAGTATGAATGCATGCAAGGAAACATGTCTTGCAACTCCTTGTAACGCCCTTGCTCATGACTGAATCAGGATACCAGTTGGTTGCTCCTATAAATCGACAGAGTTAATTGCAGTTGAGCTAAAGGGAGCAATACATCAGGCTAACTTTTTATTGACAACTTCAGCACAGACTCGGAGAGCTTTGAGCACGTCTTCAGTGCAGGGCCAGCCCAGGCACGCCTTAAGGTCATTCCTGCTTAGTCAAGAGTTCGACGAAAGTTCGTCTGGTCAGGCACTGGATGAGATGAAACACACTCACTGACCAAGTCTGATGAAATTAACTGATGTTTTGGAACAGCATACGGGGTCCTTGTTCGCTGAGATAGACTGGAAGTGGTTGTCCTTCTGTTCACTGAGCTGTAGAACGACTTCCGCTCCAGCTCAGTGAACAAGGAACCCGTATGCGGTTCAACTCATCAGGCTTGGCCAGTGACCGTGTTTCATCTCGTAATTACTGCTTACACGGAACATTGCACCTCTGCTGTAACCCTCATAGACTTGATATTGCCGGCGCGCCGAGAACGTTATGGGTTGATAAGCCTTCTTGAGTTTGTGGGGACGGCCTGGATTGTAATCACACTTGAGCGTTCGTGTCCCCGCGCCGAATACTTTGAGAGGCCCGTCCTCGCTACTTTTTTTCTCTCCTTCTTTTAACGCGGTCATGAAACACCCCTCGGTCTTGGTGAGAAAACCCATCCTGCGAGTATCAGGCACTGGTACGAATATCTCAGCCAAATCTTGCAGTCGTGCGCGGCAAAGCGACCTTGCAAGCGGAGCGCGAGGTTGCACCCTCATGCACCCTTTTTTCATATAGAGGTCCGTCGTCAATTGCATCGGAGACGCCGACGCCCACTCTGCGACGTCAGTCGGCGGGCAAGATGCTGTTGGCCAATCACCGGCATAAATGATGAGCCGCGTTTGCGTCAGATGCGCTTTCCGCCGTGGGGTGCCGTCCCGTGCCGGTGCGGCGCTTCATAGTGTGCTACATTTTTCAGTGAGCCACACGCACGTAAAGGATTCAATAAAATTCAATAAAGCTTTGCCTTTAAGAGTTGAACGTGATAGGGATATGCACACGCACGCACGCACGCACGCACGCACGCACGTAGACACACACGCACGCACGCACGTAGACACACACACACACACATACACAGTAAAAAATTTTACACCCAAAAGGGTGTAAAAAGGGTGCTTTTCCGTTTTAACACCCTTTTCAACACCCTATAACACCCATGAACGACTCATCTTGAAAAATACACCCTTTTTTCTGGGTGCTTGCATCGTTCGCACCCTAAATTGGGCGCTAAGGGTGCTTTTGTGCTTGAGAAGGGTGCAGGTGACGATGAATCAGATGCAAAATGAAGCAAATTATGGCGTGTGAGCCATCTCCAGCATATAGCGTCGAACGCACGCATATATATATATATATATATATATATATATATATATATATATATATATATATATATATATATATATATATATAACCTTGGAATATAAAGAGATGGGTTCATGACCTCGATGCTGTGATTTAACGTGAGACCATCTGCACACTTGCGTTTATTGCGTGTAGACATTGTAATACAACAAAAGTGAAACAAGATGAGAAACATCTTGTATCAGTTTGTACAAATATCTGCAACCTACAGAAACGCCTTCTTCAAAATAAATACACTCAAATATTTTGCCTCCTCTCAGCAATAAGCGATAAATCTGAACAACTATGTGAAATATAGCAATGCAAGAAAACCAGTCACATTGACAAATTATGTCAAGATAAAATAGACTTATACACGCAATGCATAAATACACAAAAACATACATAGTTGCATTCACGTAGATGTGCTTTAAAAAATGTTAACATACGATGGCAGGTTCGGAGCACATGCTCTGAAAATATGAGAGCTTCTGTAGTAAAGTGCAAAGTTGCTGGGTTTAGGGGGGAACACAAGTGCTGGGGAGTGTTGAACAGCCCCCCCCCCCCCCCTCCCCCTTTGGTCACGTACGCCGATGGTGTGCGTGTCGTTCTCTTTCATCGTTATTTACCACTCCGAGAACAGTTTTTGTGTATGCGAGTTCTTTGACTCTGACTTCTCTGGGAGCAAAGATGCTACAAGAACCCATCGGGAACTTGTAAATATTGTCTTGTATTTATGGATCGGATACTTAACGAACACAGTAACTCGCAAAAGAGAATAAAATCCCTGCAAGCACTGTGTGCCCGTTCCGCCTTTGTTTCTTCAATGCCAAGGGCAACGTATTTCGTGGAAAACTGCAAAGCGCAACTTCGAAGCGGAACAACAATCACATTGAACACAGGACCACAGCTTTTTTTTTTCAAGACATAAGTAGGAGAATTCAGTATTTTTATTGCGGTTACTATTCAGTATATTGGCTTTCTATTCAAATGTAAACGAACCTGCCCAGAAACGAAGTTTGTTAAACCATATTTTTTCGATTATCTGTTGCCCTTCTATAAAGGTTTTCTCCTGCTTTTATTACGACGACATGAAATGTACTTTTAAATAATGTTTCAGCGGGAGATTTGAAATAGTATGTATACGAACTTCCTTACGTGTGCCACTTGAAATATATAAATTAATTTAAGGCTAACAAAGTACATCAATAAGAAAGAAGTTGCAGCTGAATCATCATCAATGCATCACGCTTAGTGCGACTAAGGGCGAGGAATTGATGATGAAATTGATTCGTTGCTCAATACGAAGAGGTATTAACTGGTACTGCGAGCACTTGTCAAAAGGTGCGGGTTTTCTACGTGCCTTTGTTTTACACACGCATGGACGCACACTTTTAGCCAGCCGTAAGGACAACAGTTGTTACTGCTAGCAGTAATTAAAACGCACCCCTCGTGTACAGATGCTGTATATGTTTAAACAAGAAAAGCACAGTAGTAGTATTAAGAACCGAGCTGTCGCGGTTGCTGACGCCCGATCGTACAAAAGGCGCGCGTGCGAAAAAAGAAGTGGGGAACAAGGCATGGCCTCCGAGATTGCACGTCGGCGTGATCTAAGAGGCCGTGAATAGACTCTAGCATGGTCGACAGCTGGGTCGTTGGTATGGTTCCATATTATTTAAAGCAGTCCAAAGGACAGGACGAGAGGACACAACGAACGCTTACTCGCAACTAGAAGGTTTATTAGAACAAGCATAAAAAGAAAACAAAATGAAGTGACCCAAACGAACTGCGCCATCGCCGCCACGTGCGAATCTTGCCAACATGCGCGAAGGCAAGAAGAAACGATAAAAAAAAAGAACAGAGATCGGTAAACAGTTTTAACGTCTTAATACCAGATAGGCAGCAACAAGGTACAACAAAAAAAGCCGGCAGATCCCACGTACTGTGGGAATCGATGTAATGCGAAGCAGCCAGGAAGGAGCAAATCATGCTTTACATAATTTGCATGTCATGTTTTACATGTTACGACCTGTCATTTGTGTTCGTCATACAGTCATGTCACTCAATCCCAAATTTGGTGTATATCAAGCTAACGAAACGGCCGCGAGCGCGCCATGAGCGTGGAATGCAAGTCATGTCGCTCATGACATGTCATGATTTCCATATTACCACTTGTCATTTATGATCGTCATACAGTCATGCCACTCAATACCAAATTTGGTGTATCTCAAGCTAACGAAACGGCCGCGAGCACGCCATGAGCGTGGCATGCAAGTCATGTCGCACATGACAAGTCATGATTTCCATATTACCACTTGTCATTTATGTTCGTCATACAGTCATGTCACTCAATACCAAATTTGGTGTATATCAAGCTAACGAAACGGCCGCGAGCGCGCTATGAGCGTGGAATGCAAGTCATGTCGCTCATGAAGTCATGATAATCATATTACCACTTGTCATTTATGTTCGTCATACAGTCATGTCACTCAATCCCAAATTTGGTGTATATCAAGCTAACGAAACGGCCGCAAGCGCGCCATGAGCGTGGCATGTAAATCATACTTTTCATGACAAGTTAGTCATGATTTTCATGATATGACCAGCCATTTATGTTCGTCATACAGTCATGTTATGCCATGCCAAATTTGGTGTAAATCCCAATAACGATACGGCCAGGAGAGCATAAAGTCGTAGGCGGCTAGATAGATAGATAGATAGATAGATAGATAGATAGATAGATAGATAGATAGATAGATAGATAGATAGATAGATAGATAGATAGATAGATAGATAGATAGATAGATAGATAGATACGCTCAAAGTCGCCGAAGTTCGCTAAGAAATGCTTCGCATTTAAAACAAAACACAAAAGCCAAAGAGCATCTGTCATGGCATCTGTCTGCCCCGCCTCCAGAAAACTCATTTAGGTTCGCGATAACGCCACTGTAGGAGAGCTGTACTCTAGCCATAACAGAAAGGTGTAGCCGAAGGACGGAAGAGAGCGCTGCCAGGCTAAGCCAGGCAGCGTGTCGATATCGATATCGACCCAGATATACGTGTGGGCACGAGTCTACATGAAGCCTTGGGTTTTAGGGACATCAATGGAAAGCTGAACACGTCCGCGATAGAAATAAGTAAGAGACGGTTAGAGTATTGGTGGCAGAAAAGTAGAGATAAAGGACAAAAATGAAGAATGGGGAAAAATAAGGTCATTCTGCCTTAAGAAGCAGAGAGATGGACCGTGAACTTATATTTTTCTTTGCTGTAATAACATAGATTTAATCAATGTAGATAAGGCATTAGGCCAACATAAAAAGAAAGTTTTTTTTTTCGAGCCTGGTGGCAGACATGTCACCGCCCCGTTATAAAGGGGACGCTCATAGCATCCATCCATCCATCCAGGCCAACGCCGTTCAAATCGCGCGCCCGCTGAGCGAGAGCCAATCAGTTCAAACCGGAGAGCGCGCAAGCTCAGTCGGCGCTGTGGCGCGGTGACGTTCAGGCGGTTCAGGCTTGCCCGGACTCGAACGCTCTCGCTGCGAACAAAGCGTGGGCTTCGCGTACGTACTTTTACCGTGTTTATGAACATTACGCGTGGTTATCGTCCTTGAAGGGACACGTAGTACTGCTTACATTGCGTGTCGGCGCGTACGGGTGGTTCGGGTTGTTGTTTGACACGGAATCTACGGCGGCGATGCGTCGTCGTGGGCCCAAACAACGTGCGTGCAGCCGGCGCAGCTTTGTCTGAACGGGATCGCAAGCGCACCTTTTGACGAGACTCACACGACTCACACCAGCGGATACCACACTTCGGTGAGTTCAAGAATGTTGTCAAATCGGGTAACTGAGTTACATTAGTGCGTGACGACTTTTATGCAGGGAAGAGTGCTCGGGCGGCGAGTTACACCGCTGTGCAAGATAAAGGGCCTGATACGGAAGTATGCATTGTGCTAACATCTTTGCTTTCTGTGCTTGGCCGTGTGTGTTGCCGTATGTGTTGATTGCAGCTGTAAACAAGCCGACGAATGCACTTTCCATTAGCGATTCTGTGCTCTTGTCATGCAAGCCTTGTGTTGCTGAGCTGTTATTCCTTGGTTGTGTACAGTGCGAGATCGTCGCCTGAAGCGGCTTGTACAATGTCTTGTCGCCTTAAAAGTGGGTCTGCTTTTAAACGTACTGATAGTTCCACATGCACTTGACGTTATAGTTCAATAAGCATGGCTATAATGAACTAACGTGCAAAGGTAGACGGGGACGCAAATAGAGTGACACAATGCTGTCATGCATACGCTACGCTGCTCAGAGCATGCCTCAGGTTGCATTTCCGTCTGCCATGCTGCGTCGCTTTTGCAAATAATTAGCACGATTGTGCATTGGATAATATAATAATCTGGCTGCGCAAGGTCGCTGCCCGTGGCACTTAGATGTGTACAAGAAGCCCACTCGAAGCCGTGCATTTGTGTGAATTGCGCTGTAGATACAAGTAGTAACAGGAAGTACCACACATACAGTGGCGTAGCCAGGGGGGTGGCACACCGGGCCCGTGCCCCCATCGAAATTTTTTTCGCGATGACTTACAGAGCGAAAACTTACCATTTCAATGCCTTAACATTTCTGGCTACGCCTCTGCACACAAACAACTGTAAACTAATTTAACGGGAAGTCGCACAGCGTGCATGTAGCGTGTTTTCTTTTTGGACATGACAGATATTTTTATAAACGTTGTATGACAGTCGGGCTCCTGTAATTTTCGCACAGGAACTCTTAAGTCGAGGTGTAAATTATTTGCCGCAAGCTAAATTACATTGACGCAGCTAATCGTTTATCCACTTTTTAATTAATGACATGAGGGAAGTGGTTGATGTTAGACCGATGTAGTGCGTACCAGGTTATGACATGCCAACCTTTTTTTTCTTTGAAATCATGAACGTTGCATGTAATCCAAGATGTTCAACTTCGAATTTTATGGGTGATGTCGGAGCTAGGAGCGCCCGGCGGCAACGTGGCGCCTCTGAACTTCACATGACGTGGACGTGACGACATTTGAAAAAAAACTTGGTATAGTTGCACTCAAGTCAGTAATTAAAAGTAGTTAACGAGTTATTGATGGTTAGTGTCGTTCAAGTTACGCTTATTAAGCAAGTGCATGCTCTGCTTGTTGCTATATTTGAAAAAAAGATTGGGTCAGACATTTATCTTGTCATTTCATATTTTCTTTCTTTTCAAACACAAATTCTTGTAACAGTGTAGTAGCACTGTTGCAACAGCTTCTTATCCCAAATGGTTTAGGCTGTGCTGGTGCATTGAAACACTAATTGATTGTGTTTTACTGTACAGTTTTTGTTTTCCTTGGTGCTTTGATAAAGGAGGAGGAATTTAAATGGGGCTGTTATATGCACGATTCAGTACTAAGGTGTAGAAATCCGTGAAACTGGCAACAATGCTGCTTTTGTTTATCTAGTTATCAGGGAACGCGGTATGCGATTTGTGCTCTGGCGTGCTTAAAGCACTGAGAAATTGAACAAACAAAATAAAGGGAATAGATCAAGGGCTCATTTTCTTTGTTAGACACAACCTGATGAAGCCAAGGGAGGCATAGGGGGAGATCATTCGTAGTTTTTAAATGTAGTGTTGTAATTATGACATAAATTAAGCGGAATTAATGTGGACAAAAACACAACATACTGCTGCCAGGGCCTGAACCTACAACAAAGTATTGCATCTGATACTCTACTGCTCTAGCTGCCACAAAGTCGCTCTCACATCCACCCAGTGGGCACCTCTGTGTGTGTAATCCCGGCAGTGCCACACCAGCACTCACAGCCATGCTGGCATCGCGTAGCCCGTGATCTCTTTGCAAACTGGTAGCTGACCAATACATGCTCAAATGCTACCTGAGGGCATCAAGCTTGCTGGCACGAGGCCCTCGCTATGAAAGAACAAAAGGGGGTTGAATCAAGGGCTCATTAAATTCAACAGAAATTGCACATTTATCATAGATGTATTCATTTATTAGGGGGTGCTGCTGAAGTTTTCTTGTGTTCAATTGACCTATATGGCAAGCTGTATATTTCATCCTTTTTTGTTACACAAGGGCAGGAAAGTTCAACACCTAATGCATTATTACAATTGTTTGCAGTGAGCCATTACACCTCTAATACTTGTTCTTAATGCATACTGGGCCCATTTCGAGGACAATATTGGTATATAAACATATGCTGATGTCAAGCCATCGTGTTTAATATTTACTACTTGTGTACTGTAAGGCCTCTTTTGTGCGCAAATTTATGGAACTTTTTGTGGTATCTGTTATGCATGTTCCCAGCGCAGACGGCTGTTCAAGGGACTGAAGTGGTGGAAAACTTGCTGTAAAAGAGGGGAGCATTCTTCCTGCAAGTCTGGACAAGGCCATATTAAATGGTACGCATTTGTTTCCATCACTGCAAATAAACAGATAAGAGTTTTTCAAATGATAAACTTATTCCACCCATATTGTGAGCAACTCCAAGACAGGAAACACGTAATAGCAAGTGCACGCCATATACATGTTCCACTTGGCCGTGTAGTACATGTTTGTGGTACAATGTACTGGATGCTTTGAGTTGAAAAGATTATAGAAGAGACACCTTGGATCAAGACTAATATTCAGAAATGAAGTGTCAACTACCTGCACTGCGCCATAGCAAGATGTCTGACTGAGCAAACGTCTATGCACGGCAGAATTAAAGTGATTTTCAGAGTTTCACGATGAAGTAAAGCCTTGGTAAAAGTTGTAAGGTATGCATGCTTGTGCAGTGGAGTGGTGCCGTCTTGGGCATTGTATTTGCCCTAACCAAGTTGCAAAAATGAACTGGCAGCGGACTATGGCATCCAAGTATTATTCTTTACCTTTATGTGTGAAACAGCACAAAAAATTAATGAAGAGCAAGACTGGTGGAGCACGGACAGAGTGCTGACTACCGACTGGAGGTTATTAGTAAAAACCTGCCACATATTCCAGTTTCAAAAAGTAATTTTCACAGAGGAAAGGAAACAAGGGACACATCAAGTGTCTTATCTTTGAGTAATGAAACTCTTGCTGCCATGTCTATTGATGACATACTGACTATCTTCTCGCCAAACTTGCATACAGTGTGCCTCTAGATCTTCACCATACTTCATTTCTGCATTTATTGTGAATCTGTCTTTATGAAGCAAATCTTTGCATGCACGCTCCTTGCACTGTAATGCCCAGTAACTTCCATATTCATTTTTACATTGTTCTGCTAATGTTTAGTTTGGTGGTTAACATTGTCCTGTCTGCTATTAAAACCTTCACTGCGATAATACTATATTGTATGCTAGATGAGTTATTCAGTGTCCACTTGTGTGATTGGTGGTGCCCTTAGATTTACATTTGATGTTTGGTGCTTGTTTGCCGCTAAGCACCTTGGCCATTTATAAAACACCATCAATCACCTTCGCTACTTAGTTAATGAAAACATGTATAACTTTTTTCAACATGCTGACTAAATCAAACAGCTCTGAGTTGGCGTTTGGTGTCTGCTATCTTCGCTTCTTACAAACCGTGACATGTATCTTAGAATCCCACTGTGAAACTGTTCAAATCTTTTGTGATTTCTTACTTTAAAGGAGCATTTGGCTGTTGTAGACTGCTTGTCAGTAAGTGTGGGTTTATAGTTATAAAAAAAAGATTAATATTCTTGCAAATATATGCCACAGTGGATATGCCATTTTTAAGACATAACATTCCTTATAGCTGTTGTGTTTATTTTGCAGGCTTTATTGTAACCAGCTTGCACAACTGCACTAAAACCAAAGTAAAATGATGTCCTAAGCTTGAAAACACACTTTGCTGTCAGCAGTGGTATTACATTTTTTTGTAGAGAAGCTTATCAACAGTAATTATGACATGCAAAATGCACTTACCAGCATTTTAGTGTTTACAATACAAATAAAATGAAGCTACCCTTAATTATTGTGACGTGGTAGAATTTCATTGAGGAGCAATAAAAATATGCAGCACAATACGAATTTTCTACTCCTATTCGCATATCACGTGGGTAAAGTGACAAAATTATTTAAAATGCCTTGAAGTCTTTAAGAAGTGGAAATTTTAAGCGTTTGCTTTTGTTTGTTAGACACAACATTAATGAGAACTAACAGACAATAATGCCAAGGAATGTATAGGGGGATGTTATTAGTAGTAAATGTAATGTTAATGTGAAAAAAGAAAAGTGGACGAAAGGATAACTTGCTGCGGGCAGGGACTGAACCTGCAACCTTTGAATAATACGTCTGATGCTCTGCCAACTGAGCTACTGCGGCGGCCATCCTCCGTCCACTTTATGGGCTATATATGTGCATTAAACATGGGAGCGTCAGTCAGTGATGCTAGTAGCAATGACGGCGAGTGTGGAACACTCTTTTTCTGCCTGTTGACGTCACATAGCACGTGACTCCAACAAAATGCCTGGTAGATTTTGTAACTTTTCTTACTAAACATATTGTTACTCATTAGGCAAAGTTAAATAATAGTTGGGCTAGTTTGCTGAACACAAAAGTGAAGAGTGAAGGGCAGAGGTAGCTCAGTCTTTTTGGTAGCTCAACTGCCAGAGAGCACTAGGATTCACCTGACGAAATTCAAACAATGACACGTGCAAGGAAGCCACTGTATGTGCTAGTAAAAGCACCGAGCAATGCATGCTATTGGTGGACTGTTAAAATTAAAAATGTAACCCATGTTTTTAACTGGACATGTGGGCTCTGACTGCTCACTTGACAGATTGGCAAGAAGATTGCTGCAGTTTCATGGCTGGTTGAAAAATATAATTGTATCATTTGTGACCCCACAGGGCGAGAAGTGGCATATTTTAATAAGAACCTTACCGACTGATTTCTGTCGTCAGTGAAAGTCTTTGCTGACCTGCTTGCATGTTCATTTCTAGCACAGTTGTTGGAGCATTTGTTATCCCATAGGGGATAACTTGCATTTGTGAATGAATTTCGCCAGTTGAAGGCAAGAGCTCTGCCCTGTCTCTTTTGATTTCTGTTATATGTATAGCTGGAAAATATGTTGCAGCTAAAATGGCAAAGTATGGTTCACACCTTTGGCATTGAAGGTGTTCATAAAGTTCTTGCACAGCGCACTTTTTGTTCTTGCCCTCTTTTGCATTCTTTACTGAGGAATGCACAATGCTGGTGATGCACTGCAGTTATTTTGAAAGCAGTGAGTGCGTGAAGACAAGGAGAGTGAAAAAATGACGCACAGAGCACTACTTCCATCTAATATTTATGGCAATACAAACACGCCATATGTGCAGTTTCTTCGCTCATGTCGTGGTAACATGCGTGCTCAAGAACACAGCTGTCGCTAAAGGCTACAGGCATCAACATGCGCACAGAAACGGCAACGAATCTTTAGCGAAGGAAACAATGCGATAGCCTTGTTCTTGAGCACGCGTGGTACCACGAGATGAGCAAAGAAACTGCATGTATATGGCGTGCTTGTGTTGCAATAAATGTTCTAATAACACTCGTCGTCTAGCTAGTTGGTGCATTGCATGAAGGAAATATAATTCGCCAAAAAATTAACGAACATAGGAAACGGCGAAGAAGACAGGAAAACGGCTTGACTACGTTTGGTTGTCTAGCTGCTTTCCTGTCTCCTTCACCGTTTCCTGTGTTTGTTCATTTTTTGGCTGGATATATTTCTTTGTTGCAATCAATATTAGTTGGAAGTAGTGCTCTGTGTGTCATTTTTTTCTCTGTCCTTGTTTTCGTGTGCTCACTGCTTTCAAAATATCACGATAACAAGCTCGGTCCCAGCCTTTACTGCAGCTACACCCACACAGACCTAATGAAAGAATTTCATTATGACCTGTGCATACTATATTATATTTTTTCTTGTGAAAGTTTTAGTTCTAAGTGCCCTGTCCTTCTTTTGCAGGCTTCATCTGTCGCAAATCGCCCGGGACGAATGTAAAGAACACCCTGGCACCTCTTCTGTCGAGGGAACCGAAGTCGCCCGAACAGCCAAAGATGGGTGGTGCAACTAACAGTGAATGACTGTGGTTTTATAATGTGCAGTGAATGAACGATCACATTCTGCTAATTTAACACCAATTGCATTCACTAGTCAAGGGTTGCAATATTGTAATGTTTATGCACAGTTACATTTAGTGAGCTCCTGATAAAGCTTAGGCAATCATGCATTTTGGGGGGTATTCATAGCGCACACATTCCACATTAAATTGTGATCTGCTCCTTACTGAGTGTGCATGCAGGTCCTCTAAACGATTGAAAACCCTTGAAATTGGAGAGTACATTTTCAGGGCCCTTGAGAAACCTGGAATTGGTTTCTTTCCTTGAAAACCTTTGGAATTTCTTGGCATCTGGTATCTAATATTCACTATACTACTTGCTTTCTATGGTCAGTAAACATTCGTCCAGCAAACTGAGGGAACATGTCGTGCTGAGTGATGTCTTTGCTGCTGTGTTTCCCCTGCTGCATCATCGGTTGACCTATCGTTCATTTCAATTCCGCACCTGCTCGTCCGCCTTCTGCCCCCCCTTTCTCTCGACTTGGCTTCTTAGGACTTGACTTCACTTGCAGCGCTTGTGCTGATTTCTCCCATTCTATGGCTAGGTCTGTGTCGTGTGATAGATATTCTAGCTCAACAAACATCCACTGTCCTGTGCAGGCAAACTTGAAAAAAAAAAGAGCTGATGCTCTGTGCTAGAAAGCAAGTACTTCTGACTAAAGCTGCTGGCATTGCTGCACAGGCTTAGTGATTGGCTACCATGTAATGCCTTCTATTCCTCTTTTGTGTATATGAAGACCTTGACCTAGAGAATATTTGCTAAGTTGCTTGCTCTACTGGGAGAAGTCCAATTCACATTTGACTCAATCTCTATCAAACTTCAAAAACAGGAGAAGCGTGATGACTGTAAACATGTATTCAACGAAATTGTGAAAATGGGGAAAAAATTTTGAAGCGGTCATTGCCATTTAATTGTTTAGCCGGTCAGTAATCCGGAAAAGTAGATGCGTCGTATGTACATCACTTTCATAGAACAACAGTTTCCTTAATATTGAAAAAGTGAAATGTGGGAACTGAACAAAATGACTTATCTAATATGAAAGATGTCCTAGTAGCTGCGTAATGCCGCGAAGTTTTATGCACGTTAGGAACTGATGTGATCAGGTAGAGCATCGGAAGCATTTCCCAAGGTTGTAGATTTAGTACCTACCAGTGGCAAGTTGGTTTTTCATCCACTTTAATTCCTTTCCATTCGGGTCATACTTACTGCTCTACAGTGAAAACCTACAAATAATGTCCCCTATACCTTCCTTGGCTTCATTGTCTCTAGGTTTTTATTGCTTGAATCGAAGTTTCGTACTTTGAATGCATAAAGCTGCCCATATTGTTTTGGAAACTTTGTTAGAGCAGAAAATTGGTATTTGGGATGCTGCTTTGTGTCCTCCAAAAATTTTCTATAGGAATCCTTGAAAATTCTTGAATTTGGACTTCAAAACCAGTATGAATCCTGTTCACTCCTGTACATTTCATCCCATAGTGGCGTGCCCCGCCTGCAGCGTTATGCTTTTTTTAGTTTCTGGTACGTCTAGTCATCTAAGATTTTATTTTTATTTATTCAAGTGGTGCTTTCTATGGTGTTTAAATTATTTTGTCATATTGGATGCGGTTTGCACATTACAGTAAGAAGTACTCTGCTATGTCAAACTGCCAATGTTTAAAAATTTGAACAAAAATTGCTTGCTAAAAAAATAAATATTTTACTTAGAAAATTGTGTTTTCTTGTACGTTTTGCCAAATTTCACCGAAACTCAGTTTGTGTACATTAAAACATGCTAGTAGAGTAGAATACAAGTTCATGGCGATGTTCATGTGTTGCTGCTTTGCCTGTGCATTGGTGTTGTAACCTCGAGTGTAAAGAAAGGTGTTGTTAACTCACAGGTGCTTGCACCTTCCATACACTACCTCAATGGGTAGAGGGAGGCATGTACAGTGCTAAATTATGTTCTGTATGAATATCTGTTTGTAGAGGAGACTGGCGTATAGTATTGGCTTCGATGGACTTTGAAGATATAATACAAAGATTTCAGTAATCTTTTAACATAATCTTTTCTGCACCTTACGCTGTGTGAAAAGAAGCAGTGTAACCATAAATTATGTTGAAAGGTTTTATTCCCGCTGGCACGAATCTGAAGCTCTGTTGGCTAATTGAGATTATTGTTGCTTTGAAAGAATGGGCAAATATAAATGTGGGCACTTCTGTACTGCAGGCCCAAGGTTATTGAGTTAGGCTTGCTGTACACATGTGCTTGCATTTATGTTTGGCCATTCTCCCGAAGCAAGAATAATATCAGTTAGGCTCGTAGTTTCAGCCATGTTTCAATGACCCTTCACTGTTGAAAGTGAAAACACTCTCAATACGTCAATTTGGCATTCACCATTTTTTTAAACGAAAACTCAATATTGATTTGCTTGATGGCTTTTCAATTGAAAGTCGCGGGCCAATTTTCAATACTGGTCAACAACTGCCTCAACGGTATTTTCATTGATCCGCAATGTATTTGCAATTGTCAGTTCATTTCCTGTCAACGATAAATCAATATTGATTATATTGATTTGCTTTATGGTCTTTCAATTGAAAGTCGCGAGCCAATTTTCAATACTGGTCAACGACTGCCTGCCTCAACGGTATTTTCGTTGATTCGCAATGTATTCGCAATTGTCAGTTCATTTCCTCTCAACGATAAATCAATATTGATTGTATTGATTTGCTTTACGGTCTTTCAATTGAAAATCGCGGGCCAATTTTCAACGGTGGTCAGCAACTTCCTCAACGGTTTTTCTATTGATCCGTCATGTATTTCAATGTCATCTGTTGACATTGCTCAATAACTTCGCTATGTTTTTTCGATAAGAATTTTTGTAAGGGAAGACTTCACCAAGAGCTGTTGCCATAAAGTTTGTCAACAAAGTTGTTCAGGCAGTTCGACGCTGAACATTTTAGCACATTGCTTGAACAACTTTCTTCAGTTTGGTTGTGCCACGTGATGCATTAATGTTATTTGTATAATGTTTTGCTTATTTGTAGCTGTGTAATTACCTATAAATAGGTGTTACCTCTTTTGATTTTTGTGTGTGTCCTAAATCAGTTTTGTGTTCATTTTTAGCTTAATCTGTTTCTGGTTTCTGTATTCCGTATTTTTGTGTAACAATGAATCAAGGTGCCAGGTGCACACTCTGACCATGGTATGTAGGTTGTCCCACATAACTTGAGCCAAGAGTTTGAAAATGGAAGGCACTTCAGAGGCGAATTGACCCAAACGTATACTATTCGCACGATCCCATAGACACTCGGACTATTTTTTTTATTTTGCCTAAACTAATGAATAATGTTTATTGACCTAACTTTTTTTATTTTCGGCTCAAAACCCAAAATATGAACACTGGGCTGTAGAGAATTTTGAGAAACCACCGTATGAATCGTTTGCTGTGCGATATGTCCAGCGCTGTTATTTTTTCCCGCGTTGTAAAGAAAACCTAGAGAACTGCGCTAGCGATCGCTCGCGTAGCTTCTTTTCGAATTTTGCGGGCTTTCTTTACAACGCGGAAAAAAATAACAGCGTAAGACATGTATACCGTACAGGAAACAATTTGGATGTGGTTTCTGAAAGTTCGGTGTTCATAATTTGGATTTTCAGCCAATAATTAAAACGTGAGGTAATTAAGCATAATCAATTAGATTAGGGGTAAATAAAAATAGCCTGAGTAACTATAGGCTTGTGCGAATACTAGACGTTTGGTTCAAATCGCCTCTGAAGTGCCTTTCATTTTCAGTCTTCGCTCAAGTTATGTGGGACAATCTGTATATCTTTGCGTGTACATCATTTATCGTGACCGATTGTGTACCTGCAGGAATACTTATAAACTGAAACCACTGTGATTGTATATATTGTAAAGAACGCTCAATAAAGTCAAACTGAAAAGCTAAAATTTAGGCGTCGTGTTTCAGGTTTACGTATGTGAACACGTTAGATGTGACGAAGATGTCTGGCAGGAAAAAGTAAGAATAGCATGCACCGACTAACAAATGGGTGTTATCAGCAGAATAAATGAAGACTATATAACGAATGCAAGTGCAGCAGGTTTAGTTTTGTGTCAGACGCATTATGCATTGTGTGTAGTATATATATATATATATATATATATATATATATATATATATATATATATATATATATATATATATATATATATATATATATATATATATATATGTATATATATATATATATGTGGCAGGAGTTCATGCATTATGGCACGCGTTTTAAATATATTTCAGCGCACACAGATTGAATCGAGCTCGACCGCCGGCACTCCATCGCCAATCATGACCACTTCCTTCAAGTACACTAATCAGTGCATGCTGATATGAATTAGTGCATTCTAAAAGAATACTGCCTCCCCTGCCATGGGCACTGAACACCCCTGTACACCCTTCTGACACCCTCCTCAGTGGGTGTTAAAAAAGTGAGGGGCGTTGAAGGCACCCTTTTTTTTAGGGTGTTTCTGCAACACCCTGCAGTTTTTTTACATGTACACCCTCTTCTTAGGGTGCTTGGGAAAGCACCCCTTTTGGAAGGTGCTCAGTTAACACCCATAGGGTGTCGCCCATGGGACAAGCCCGTTTACACCCTTTTGGGTGTAAAAATTTTTACTGTGTACACACACACACACACCTAAACCAGTGGATACCTAAAGAGTGCCGCAAGGAAAGCCAAAGTGCGAGCACCCTCCGGCTCCTATTGATTGAATCTACCGAATTTTCGCCCAAGGATGACGCAGCTTTTTCGTTCAAAACCAATAACGCCGCCGCCAACGCAGCCGCCGCCAACACCGGAAGTTCTCCGAAACAAGCTCTTTAACGCTATCGCGTTAACACGGGAGAGCGATCCAGTTTCACCACGTTCGCTCAGGGTCATGACGTACGCTGACGTAACTTCCTTCCCCCGTGCCATCCATCCGTGCGTATCCTCCAGCTCGCTCGTAAGGACAAGAGAAGAAAAAAAGCGCTTGAAGCGCGCGTCAAACCTCTGCAACTCGGTTCGCTGCTGACAGATTCGAGAAAGTGTTGCAGCAATCGGTATGCAAGGTAATAAACTCCGATACTGAGGTAATTCAGTGATTACTTGGCAAAGTGGTTTCCAACCCCTTTAACTCTTCAGAAGGCCCATTGGCCCTGCCGAGATGCCTGGGACAGCTCTTTGCCTGGTTCACCCCCCGCTTCTGTGTTTTAAATAAAGTGATTTCTTCTTCTGATGTCCACAGTGAACAGGAGCCCCGTTTGAAGTCTCAAAATTCCGTAAACACAAATTACTGGGGAAGACTAATTGAACACTGTTGTAAACAATATGTAGCACTTTTCAATCCACTTGAAGAAATTACATGTACAAAATTACGCACGTACGAGTGGGGGGCAATGGTTCACTTATAAAATGCGCACCAAATGAAGTCATCAAAAGCATGACTTTGAGCTTCTGAATAATTTTCCATGTTATTGTTCCCTAAATGTCCTGTTGTGAGCCAGCGCAAATAAGGCGGCTTGGAGAAATTATATGCGACGTGACATATCCACCGTTTAACCAGTTTTGGTGGTGAACATTCAATCCTTGGAATTTATTATGCGGAGCACTTTACGTGACCATCTTAGCATCACTCGCTGCAATAATTTACAGCTTTGCACGCACTAAGATGTCTAGTAGGCGCAAATACATTATGCACAATAACTCTTAAGCTTTCGAAACTCCACAAGACAGAAGAGGCGTACCCGTATACGATCTTTCTTGAGCTGCTTCCAGTTTCCCCAGAGAAGATCTGGTTTAGGCCCAGGCACACCGAGTCTTGTAAACAGGCCATGCCGGTGACGACGTCTTTTCACCCAAATAAGGGCAATGGTCACTGCTAGAACAAGTGTTGCTAGTAGTATCATTGGGTGTGTTTTCCTTACAGAGCCTGAAAGAGGATAACTTATAAGTGCGGAGCACTTCAGAGACCCAGGATGTCGTATGCTGTTGTCGTCCCTTGGCGTAGCGCAGGCAAAACCACGTATAGCATAGCCATGTATAGCAAGGGAGCGGGAAAGAGAAGTGAGACTCAGTAGCCATATGAGGGTGAGGGGGAGGAAAAGAAGGAATGGAGGGAGAGGAGAAAGAGAATATGCTGTCTCTATCTCTCTCTAAGTGGTTATGAAAGGAAAAGAAGAGGAAAGTGCCTTCCCGTAACTGTCTTTCCTTACGAGGACACCTCAACAGGTCGGCACAGGGATGGGGTGTCCGAAATGAAAGATAGCGAAGGGCTAAGAAGGATAGGAGGAGAAAAATATAAAAGCGATTGAGTTTGCGAGCTGCCCAAAAGCCCGAGCTCCCGCGTGCGAGTGCAGCCGTCAGGAAAGGCCGCCAGGGAGGCCGGGAGAAAATATCGCCGAAGAAGGAAAAAAAAAAGGAGGGGGGGGGGGGTCTTTGAGGCGCGTAGAAATGGTGTTAACGCATGTAGTGCTAGCCGGAGCACGGAACACTGACACTGAAGACAATACGGTCAGACGAACTCACATGTTGGAAGTTCGGTTGACCGCGATGTGGGTATCCTTTGGGAAAATAATCCTTAGGGCGGGAGATAGCATGGTGCGCTACAAGAGCCGCGGCACAACACACTACACGCGCCGGGGATTCAGCTGGTAGGATCACAAGAACCGCACGTAAAGCTGCCGCAAGTGCAGCCATCACTGACTCCCTGGGATCAACAGCTGGGGCTGGGGCACTCGTCGGAGCGGTCCCGGAAGCTGCGGTGTCCGCACCGATGTTACCGGCAAGCGCATCCCGAAACGAGCGTCCTTTCTCGACCAACGCATTGTCCCGCTTGTTGGTGGTGTTAACAGTGGTCTTGGTGTGCTCCAACGCTTGGCGGCGCGTCACGGGTCCATCCGAAGAGGCGAGTATGACGGTGGCTTTGCGTTGGATCTGCCAGGAAGGGAAGCGCGGCTCGTTCGCCGCATGGTTGCCGCTGCAGTTGATATAACTTGGGCGCTCTGATGGGCAGGATCCCCTGGGGTAGCTGCCGCCTCAACGAAGACAGCGCTCATCACGCGAGCAGGTCGCTGTGGCGTGCCCGTAGCGACTGCAGCGAGCACACTGAAGGGGACGCGCAGACGAGGACGGACAGGCCTCCGGAGCTTGAAGAGCGACACCTCCGATGGAATGGTGGTGCCCTCAAAGGTGGTTGTGAGGCACTTGCCTCGGCGGACGAACGACACAACCGGGACGGCTGAGGTGAGGTTCACCGCGAAGTCATCGTCGTGAATGCCCGCGTCCACACCATGGATGGTTCCCTCGCAGATGTTATCCACTAGGAGCTTGGATTTCACTTGGATCTCGCAGATCCTGTCCACTTGGAGACGTGCAGAGGGGTCGGCGGAGGGTTGGACATCCACTGCCACAAGGTTCCGTCTAGTTGACACGGACGCGCCGAGTGGCCGGATATCCAGAGAGGAATGCCACGATGACATCGCGGAACACGGCGAGGAAGGTTGTCTTTTCCCCCCATCGGGTGGAAGATGATAGTGCCTCCATGGTTCGCCAGTGTTGTAGGTGAGGCAGGGGGCTTGGGTTCGGGCGTCGAGGGCTTGTTGGGAGCCGCTGATGCAGTTCCCGTGTCGTCGTGAGAGTGTTCTGCTGTGATCGCTGGATAGCCAGAGCCAGTGGGAGTCGCCGTGTTTCCCCGTGGGGTGTCGGCATCGCTGGGCGAAGTGGTGGGTGCTGTGCCGGTTAGTGCGTGCTCCCGTGAGTCACTCGATGCGTCATCGTCACGGCCACGCTTGCGCGAGATCGCCGCGCCATCCGCCTCCTCCTCGTCTGTTGTTGCTGGGACGGGGACGCAGGAAGAGTCCTCGGCGCCAGCCGGAGATGACACGGCAGGCGCGGTGGAGTTGGCTCTGTTTTTCAGCCAGTGGCCTATCGCTTGGACGACATGCTTCTCTATCTGCTGTTGCGTCCCGCTTGCCTCCGATGTCGGGCGCACCTTGGCGTGCTAGGAGCTCGGAGGGCTAGGCGGTAAAGCACATGTGGTTGAAAACGCCGCCGGTGCTTCCACCGGGCTGGCGCTTGTGGTGGTGGCTGCCACGGAAGTTGCGGGCGGCTGAAAAGGCTGAAAGGGGGGCTTTTGTTTTTCTTTTCGTCGCCTTTGGTTTGACCTTCTTCTTTTTGCTCGCCACGAGTGGAGCTTCCTGCTGTTGTTTTTGCAGATGGAAATCGCGGACTGCCTTGTCAGTGGCCTCTTTCCCAAGTTTTTGATGATGCTCGCGGGCGGCCCGCTTGCGATGCGACGCCAAGATGGCCTCGTCCTCCTCGTAAAACTCCTGCAAGAGCTTTTGCGATTGCGGCGTGTTTAGAGGAGGCGCAAAAGCGGGGAGGCGAAAAACGTGCGTCCTGGTGGTTGCGTGTCTCACTTGGCTGTCTCCATGCTGTGATCGTATGCTGTCATCTTATGACGCTGTTTGGCGTTACGCCCGCGTAACAGTGTATAGCATCGACATGCATAGCAGGGGGTGGGATAGAGAAGTGAGGGAGAGGAGGAGCGATGTGAGGATGAGGAGGTTGAAAAGGAGAAAGGGAGAGGGTAAACATTACATAATCACGTATGGTGTAAGGCAGGCAGAACCATGTTTAGCGAAGCCGGGTATAGCAAGGGGATAAGAAAGCGTAGTGATGATGAGGAGGAGGGGTGCGAAGGTGAGAAGAATGGAAAGGAGAAAGGGAGAGGGTAAAGCCTTATATAATGATGTACGGTGTTAGGCAGGCAGAACCATGTAAAGCAAAGCCGTGTTTAGAAAACGGGGGGAAATGGAAGTGAGGGTGAGGAAAAAGGAAAGGAGGACGGGAGATCATAGCATAGCTGTGTATAGTATAGTACAGCAATTTCGCCGTGGAGGCCTAGCAGGATGCACAGTTGGAACGCCAGGGCGCGCTTGCCCGTGAGCGCGACCGTAGCTGAAGCAACGCCGATCCTTTATCGACGCTCGCAGGCTGCGTCCCAAGTGCAGTTTCGAGTTCACATAATGATGTCTTACCAACAAGCGCCTCAAGACACGCTCCTTCAGGTCATCGCTTAAGAACAGGCGAATCACTGCGACACACTTGCTAGAGCTTTCGCACTGAATGTAGGATTACTGCTCAGCCTCAAGGTGTTCAATACAGCTCATGATTTTAATGTGGAGTCAAGTCCGCCTGACACTAAAGTGAAATCCCCATAACACTGAAGCGTGTGTGAGAACCTGGCACGGAAGCACTAGTAGTAGCAGCAATAAATCTTTCTGAAATAGTCCCCTCTCTCTCTTGCAGGTTAGTCAGCTAGATCTGCTTTCGGCTCACCATGAAGATATTTTTCGCAGTTTACAACAACAGACAGCTCTACGTAACAGCATTCAACATCTGCCAAATAGTTCTTGCTTACGGGAGGAAATAACTCACACGAACCCTTATATATCCGTTTCGGTAGACTCGAAGGCAAACTCTTCAGTTTCCTTTTTCATCTTAGTCGATGTATTAAACCTCCCACGCCCCCCCCTCCGAAAGATATCTGCTAATAACGTGGCTTTGCGATGCCTCCACGATCTGAGGCATTGTAAGCTTTCTGCATCCCGACTCCCAGTCCCCACATGGGCGGAGCCACAGGGCCGGCCCCCCGTAAGGGGTGCCCAGGTCCCTTCAGGACCTTTAATGAAGTTAATTCTCTCTCTCTCTCTCAGCTTGTTTGCACTGCCAGCGTGATCTGCCCACCTTTGACCAGGCAATGACATCATGTTATGATGTCACCATGTGACGTCATGAGTTTAGGGGATCTGTGACTTCTTGATCGCGTCGTATGGTGACGTCATCTCGTTATGACGATATTTAGCATCACTCGTGCTGACGCCGCCGACACGGGACGCCCGTCAATTTTCGCGTTTTATGAGGTATCTAAGGCTATCGCTTTGAAGAGCTCCTTAGCCGCAGAAAATACAAAACTTTAGCGCATTATTCTCTCCTGACGTTTATCGTCTTTCTGGATCACTTGATGACGTAATAACAGTGATTCCCGTGACGTCTATATAGTGCATACTCTCGATTGGTCCATATACGCCAAATATCACATGCAAATTGTCTCCTGCACTGCAGCCGCCCATCCGTTCTTCCTTGTCTCGCATGACTATCGTGTGCGACCAACTTACTTCACTTCATTTTGCGTGTTTACGACTGCGCAAGCGGAGATAACAGCGTGAAGCCGACAAGCGTGAATTCCTGATAGGCTCAACGCTAAGTGCTGACATTGTACAGGTGCTTTTAAGAAATAAGTGGCCAGGAGGAGATACTGCCTGTAGGAAGGGTAGCGAAGGCGAGGAGAAAACCACTCCCTCGTCTGTGAACGCGGAGTGGTGAGGGCCCTCTAACAATTTTCGAACGGAAATAACAATGTACTTCTTTGGTTAGCAGGCGTTTGCCTCATTTAGCTGCGCCGTGTTTACTTCCTCCATTCTCTGCACAGCACGCCGCTCTGCGAAGGTGAGTGACAGTTGTAATGAGGGCCTAACGGTAACGTTACGCTTTCGAGGACTAAACGCAAGGCAAATACGACGTAAATACGCTTCCGCGCAATTTGAACTGCATATAGGGATAAATTATTTTATCATTATTGATTTATTGGATACTGTGAGCCTAAACAAGCTCATGCAGGAGTAAACAATGAATACATAGGTCAATTTCGCAACATAATGACAAAATATTAGTCAGAACACTTCAGCAAAGTCTTTTATGCGACAAAGCTGTCTACATTGTTCGAAACGAACAAGAGTTTTATGTTCACATAATTCAGGTTCACGTACACACTAATCTCACAGCGTAAGAGTGAATTTAGAAATGTGGAAGTATAGCAAATTCAAGTAGTTACACAAAAAGAAATTGCTCGATTTTAGCGGCGAACGCCTCCAAGGATTCAACATTCAATCAAGCATGTGGCGGAGCGTTCCATGTTTGTTATAGTAGACGGTAAGAAAGAACACTTGTAAGTGTCGTAGCGTGTTGTATATGGCGTAATACACTTCGCATGACTGAGTCTGGAAGAGCGTTTCAGGTAGTCGTTCTTATTAGCAGCAAACCTATCCTGATATAACAAGTATATCAATTTCAAACAGGCATGGCGCCGGCGGGTTTCAAGTGTCTGCATCGCAGCGCGATTGCGCAGTAGCATCACACTGTCATTCCTAGACTATCTAGAATAAATGAAACGTAGCGCCTTCTTTTGTATTGCCTCTAACTTGTTGATAAGATACACTTCGTAGAAATTCCATACAACACTGCCGTATTCAAGAATGGGGCGTACGAGAAATTTATAGCATGAGGGCTTAACATTCGGAAGGGCTGTTGCAAGTTTTCTGCGCCGAAACCCCAGTTCTTTCAACGATTCTGGACATGTATTACTCATGCGCGTGTCCATTTCAATGTGCTCGTTAGTGTCACCCCTAAGTACTTGTACAATTCTCTCCGCGTGGCATTTGATCCCATGCGGCATCAAGGAAAGAGTAGCGGCTTTTTCTTCCGTGCCATAGACATACATGCTGTCTTACTGACGTTTATTTGCATTCCCCATTTGTCACACGACTTGGCTGTACTGAGCAGAGATAAGCTTATTTAGCTTGATCCGCCTTTGTTCGTATCGTTTTTATATGACGTTTTGTAAATGAACACTGATAATGTAGCACGAGATATTTTTAATGACTAACCACCATGCATTATAACTAGAATTCTGCACAGAGTAACAAGAGTGCCACTTAAGCATCGCATTCTGATCCGAGCACAGCAATAATATGTTCAAGTATCGTTCCAGCTACAACGCATGGCATTCTATTTACATTGCAGGGATGGTTTTCTATAAAAACTCTCTCGTGCGCTGAAGTTTAGGTGAACACTAAAAAAAGAATTGTTCCGTATGTAGCGGAACCTTTACCAGGAAGCTCTCACACTGCAGCAACGCGACTCTTCAAGAAGTCACGGATTGTAAATACTTCAGTGTATTTTTCACTGCTGATCTGAGGAGGAACAGGCATGTCCCTCATGTAAAGAACAAGACTGGGTGAGCATTGAGTTTTCTGAAACGTAACTTAAGTAGCTTACCACAGAAAATTAGGGAGCAGCTGTATTTTACACGTGCCCGCAGTATTACTGAAGTATGGGTGCGTCTGCTGGGACCCATGTACTAAGGAACTTGTGGATAACTTGAAAAAGCGCAGAACAGAGCAGTTCGGTTTGTCCTTGGCACTTAGCACAGGATGCTTAGATTGACAGAAAGCAAACAGAAATTTTAAATTGGCATTTTCTAGAACACCGCCGTCGAAACTTCAGATTAAAATTTCTCCATAGCATTTATCATCCTACAACCGGGATAATCAGTCAATTGGGCTTTCAGTCACCCAAGTATGTCTCTCAAAGACGAGAAAGTCAAATAAATACGTGAGATTCCGTTTAAAAGTGACGCTTTCCGCTGCGCTTTCTTTGTTCGCACTATAAGAGAATGGAACACTGTGCTACCTGAAACTTTGTATTTGTTGAAATGACGGTTTTTTTTTCATGGTTTATGAATGTATTCTTGTCTGCTTGATTATATGTACTCTACCCTCCCTGCTGTAATGCCGTATGGCGAAGCAGATACTTATTAAATAATTAATAAAATAAATAAATAAAATACAACAGTTCACTAATATCCCGGAATTACAGCTGGCAGTTGCGGAGTAGTAAAAATGTTAACTGCGTCTACCAGACCACCGGCAAATGCGAACTGCATTGTGTTGTGATAGTACCGCAGAGCTGATATGACGAGATTTATGCTCTTTCACTGTGCTAACGTGGCAAAAATATGCCAGAATTTTTTCTGTACCTGACGTCAAACTCACGTGTGTCTGAGGAATAAAGGCCCGAGATTCGGCAAAATCCATTTCCAGCTTCATGTTATATAGTCATGTTTGACCTACTATTATGGACTTACGAAAAAGATTATGTCTCATCAACACATATACCTAATTTAAACTTACTTATTGTTGCTTTTAGCTCCTAGTGAAAATACCGTATCCTCTATATTTTCTACACAAGAAAGTTTAAATGTTCTACTTTTGGTGGATTATTGCTAGTTACTGTATCTCGATAAATCTCCAGGCTAGGATAAAGTTTTATGTGCATAAACTTTAAGCAGCAATGTGCTGTTAGCCGTATCGGCAGTGGCAAAAAGTGGAAAAGCACTTGTCTGTACAGACGCTTTGCCGAACTTCCTTGAAAGCATTTTGCATATAGGCTTTAGCAAGGTCACCACTGTCATTTAATTGAAGGAGTTATTATGCTATATTATTAGAATTAATATTGTAGGACATTTGTTGAAAAGTTATATACCTGGTAATACACCTTCATGCGTTCACCTTTTTGTCCGCCACACGCTCTCTTCAAAGGACTCAGAACCATAGAACGAATTCGCGCTCATAAATTGCAAAACATGCAGGTACCTACCACTCACGCGAAAAGAATGCAACGCTTCAGATTGAAAACAGCATGGTTCAAATCATTTTCCGCTCCATCCAGCCTTCGTTGTCGATCACTTTAGAAACGTAGAGCGGTACACATGAGGTCGGCCGAAGTAGGAAAGCTGTTTGCAGTGCTTGACAAGCTCAAAACTTTGCGCAGGACAGTGACATGAAACGGGCTACACTCGTTTATATTGCGTCTACTTTAATGACCTGTACAAGCTGGTCTTTTTCTGAAACCGGCTAGAATGAACGATGTCGCCCACAACAAGTTCTGGAGCGTGAACAAAGGATATTGTCGCGGTGGAACGACAGCAAAAGATAAGAACAATTTGCGACCACGAAAAAGCGTGTTCAAATCATCTGTACAGATTATGATAATGATGATTGCCTTAATGAATGGCTCACACCCACTCTTGAGAATTGGCCAAGAAATGAATAATTATGAGATAAAGAAAAACGCCTTCTTCTTCCTATCCGAAACCACTAGCCACCGGAGTCTGCAAAACATCAACATCGTCATTGTCTTTCATGTATACACACGTGTCAATATTATGCGAAAAAAACCAGCCCACAACGTACACAAAAATGATAATGTAGCAAGCAGTTTGTGTATAGCACCGCACTTTCTCCTCCGAATTTCATCACTGAATGTACAACATTGACATATTGCCATGTGCCCTTATTTATTTATTTTTTTTTTGACGTGATCGGGTTACACCCACGAAACCTGTTAACAACCCTCGGCGCAGGCCGAGCAGCAATGTTATGGAAGTCTTGCATTTGTTTCAGATTGTTCTGCTGCGATGACACGGAGGACGCGACTAGTCGATTTTATTACGGAGCTTGTGCGAGCACCAGCGATAACTCCGGAAGGTTCGATCACTGATGTATATAAGAAAGCGCATTCTGCCCACGATCAGATTAACGCCGGCCGACGACTCTGATAGCGGCTGTGTACAGTGGGTATTACTGGTACCTTGAATTACTTGGCTTTCTGGGCTCAGATTCGCCCAATAAAGAAATTCGCCTCTACCATGACTACACGCAGCCGAACAGGCAAAATACGGTTTATTTATTTATTTATTTATTTATTTATTTATTTATTCATTCATTTCACAATACTGCAGGAAAGCATGGCCCAGGCAGAAGTGGAATTACAGACAAAAACAAAGAACAGTGTAGAAATAATTGATAACAACACTGGCAGCATAAGCAATATGTCACTGTCGCTAGAACAATTTTTAGCAAAGGAATGAAAAAGAAGCAGTAAAAAAACAGCACCAACAGTTTACAACAACACTCGCACGACAAGTAATAAAACAGTTTCAATGATTCAATATTCAATACGACAAATGTTCTTCAAGAACTTCGTCAAAATTGTCTGCCTCGCAAACGAACTCGGGTAGACTGTTCCAATCCGAAACAATGCGGGGAAAAAAACTCTGTTTGAATGCCTCGATTTTGGCACAAATGTGTATCTATAGTAAAGCATATAGACAGGCAAATAGGTGTACCCATAAATACGTCGAGCGACAAGTTCGGCGCTAGGATTATATAACACGCTTGCAGAGCTCATGGAGGACCACATGGTGGCGCAGTATGACCGGTTAACACAGAGCCCCACGGGCAGACATATTTTGCACACGACTGGGGTCACGTACGACGTACAGTATGGGTTCAAAAAGACATTCAGCGGGAAGTGAGGGCATGTATCATAGTACAGCCATTACCTAGAACAATGCGTGCTTAGCATCACCAAGATAAAAGCAAGAAAATGACAAAGACACTACATAAAAGATTCAGCAACGCTTGGGACGTGCTCTATGTAGATGAAGGGGAATACGAGAATTGCCGAAACATGGCGATAGTACCAATGAATATTCAAGCGTACTCCAAGGTCAGTGGCTCGATACGTACAGGAAAGGCAGAAGTGGCGGAAGAGGTGGCTATAGCACTAGCACAGAGCCTCCACAAAAGCCAAAGTCATAATCAGCGACTCCAAAACCACTGTTGAATGTTGTGCTAAGGGAACGATCTCATCGGAAGCACTAAGAATTCCTGCCAACTTTCGCGACGAGCGGGTTCTTCATATTATATGGGCGCCTGCTCACTCCTCCCTCTCTGGGAATGAAATCGCGCACGACCTGACTGTAGAATAATTAGGCCAAACAGGCGCACCGCGAAGCCCAGGGACGGAGAGAGGCTACATGGTTAGTTATGAGGAGATTAGAGAACACTACAGGCTAAGAAGGGCCCGCTTTCCCACGGCACACGCCTGGCTAAGCAAGCAGCAGGCGACAGCATGGCGCCTGCTACAGACGAACACGTTCCGGAATCCGGTCGCGTATCAATGTTACTGCTAGGACTTATACTCATATATGTGTATCAAATGGCAGAGCTGAATTATATTTTGTCGGCTTGTCTTAAAGTGCCAGGGCAAAGTAGAAGATACATGAACGGAGAGCAGTGGGAGACCGCACTGCTAAGCGCAGACCGAGAAGTGCAACTTCAAGTCCTTCGGCAAGCCGAGAATGCGGCCAGACCTCAAGGACTCATGCCTTCCACCAAGGGAAGGAAGCGAATCCTTCCCAATCTTGCCGTTTTAAATAAAAGTTATTTTCTCCTGCTCTCTGTACCAGCATGACTACCCCCCTCTTCCCCCATGACTATTGCACTACTACGTGACATCTGGTGTAGAGTTACTTGGTTCTCTGGGCACAGGTTCGCCCAATAAAAGTGTGGTTTCTATCAGCGAGATTATCGCGGTCTTCCCCCTTGACTACCACGTGACACCTGGTTTAGGTGCTGATTTTGTCATGATCCGGACGCCCCAGAACAGCTGTGTACGAAACCCAAGCTGTCAAAAAGACACCAAAACCAACGTGGGTATTCGAGCTAGCCGTAGGCAGCTAGCGCACCGCCAGGATACGGACTCCTGCTCGATAAGCCAAAAGCCGCGGTGACGAAGACATGTGCCTCGACGACGCTCACAATGTAACCTTAAAATATTGTCACGCGGAGGCCCCGGAAGCAACCTAGCTTGTGCGAATCATCCTTTGAAGACCGGAAAGCTGACTGAAAACTCTGCACCACGTCGCCATCTTCAACAAGTGGGACAGTGAAGAGAAGCAGCGTCACGCTTACTTCTACCTAGGAGACACCGCGAAGGCCTGTTTCAGGAATCGGGAGTCGACACTATGAAGCTGGGATCTCTTTATAACCGCATTCACAAACACCTTCACGAGCGTTGTGCGTAAGCAGAAGGCTGGAGCTTTGCAGGAGACGCGGGTGCCACTCCCAAATTAAAACATCATTATGTTCACGTAAGAAATGAGCAGACGGTTTTCTGCACACTGACATGCCTAAGAAGAAAGATCGCTACCTCATGCGAGGAGTACAGCTGGAGCTCTTCGCGGAACAGATGGGCAATGCACCCAAGGCCACCCAGGAATTTTTCTGAGACGCAACATCAATCGAGTTGGTGCTACAAATAGGCACCCGACAGCCCAATCATCGCTTGATTGCCGACAGCGCAGCAGTTCGTGGCCTCACCTGCAAAGACCTGCACAAAACCATCCGAGCCATCGTGAGCCGATGCGGAAGCTCTCGCTGTTTTTGTAAACTGAAGTGACGTCGAGTGCTGAAGTAGCGCGCGTGGAAATCAAGTAGTTACTGGGTGCTCCTAAGCCAGCACAGTGGCAACCGCAAGCTATGAGCTACGCTGCTGCTGTCCACCGACACGCTCCCCCCTGCGCGGCCACGTCAAGACGCTGCACCGCCGCAGTTCCACCGTGAGACCCGACACTGCCACCTTCGCAATTCCATCCACCTGTCGGCCAGCTGTACGTCAGAATGCCGACGGCAAATGTTTGCGTTTCATGAGTCATCTAAGTAGTAGTAAACAACTTTATTATCACGAAGCATCATATTATCATGAGGCATCTGTGATTTTCGCTTTAGGAAACGAAAGAAGTGGGGCGGCTCAGGGGTCGTTTCTTTTTTAGACACAACCAAATGAAAGTCGTTTCATCGTCCACTTTAATTCGTTTCCCTTTCCGGCACAGTTACAACACTACAGTTAAATATTACAAATCATGTCCCCGATATTTTCGCTGGCTTCATTGTTCTTTAGGTTATGCTTAAATGCATATCCATCGCTTCACTGTCTTTAACGCAACTGGGACTGAAATGACAAAGGAGATCTGTCGGGCGGTGTAAAAATTATACGAAAAATAAAATCTCCAGGCACAATTCTTAATGTGAGTTTTTAATAATGAAATTAAAAACTGGCCCAACGTTTCGAAACCTGTTCGGTCTCTTCATCAGGAGGTGACTGTCCAGCCGGCTCCGAAGCTAGCGATGATAGCTTCGGAGCCGCATCAGGCTGGCGTTGATAAAATAGAGGAGGCGCTGCGTGAGATATGGACGCCATCTGGCAGTGGCGTCGGCAAACGTGAGCTTGTGCAGAACCCAGGGCCACTGCCAGGTGGCAGCACCATATCGACGGCAAAGGGCTTTTTCGTGCATACGTCGCATTTTCAGCGTAGCCCAAGAAACACTAGGTTCTTTAGAATTACGTATCTATGTATTTTCTAGTAAAGGAACACACCACCTAATGTTTACGTATTGATGTTGCGCCTCATATAAGCGTAATATTTGCTTTTTGATCGATAGTGTTCACAAGTATGAACGCAGCTATCAGTTAAAGATGGCTGGATGTTCAGCAAGTGCTTAAACTTTGGCCGGGTGCCTGATCGTGTGACAGACAGACGGGCAGACAGACAGACAGACAGACAGACAGACACACCGACCGACCGACCGACCGACCGACCGACCAACCGATCGACCGACCGACCGACCGACCGACCGACCGACCAAAATTTCTGCGTTCAAGTATCCCAAGAAAGGCTATCGTCTTTAAAAGAAGAACACCGCCCACACCTCGTGTCAGACGCCACCACGTGACAGGAGACGCAGATGGGTCATTCCGCGCACCGCACTTTAAAAGAAGAAAATATATCTACGAGCGTCGGGTTCTGCGCTGTCGACACTCGCAGCGCGTTGCTCAAACACAAAGGCGTAACAACTGTGATATTTGTTAGTTCACGCTTGCACTGTGTATACCTGCTCGTCCTTTTGGAGCATCCTGCTTTGTGCTTCGGCGGAAAGCAGCAAGTCATGCAGAGGTCCGAGCTGAGGTCCGAGCAGAGGTCCGAGCTGCTCGTCGATTTTGGTGTAAGATTCCAATTTCTTGCTATCGCGTTCATTGCTTCGCCCTTGCGGCGAAAATGTGACTTTTTTTGAATGAATCACGATGTTTATTGTCACGCAAACACATCATCAGCAGAACAGAAGAACGAGCATAGTGTTGTGCGAAAAGTATATATGTACACTTTTCACACAATCACATAAAATTAAGGAGGTGGAAGCGAATTCAGAACTGCCTTGACCATTGAACCCTCGTGTGCCAATTCTAAGATGCAGCTTACCATTGTAACTTGGGGCAAGTAAACATTTAGTAATCATTTTAGAATGCATCGTTCACCCTAACACAGTGAAGGTGCTGCCACATATAGCTCGATCTCGCGGCGAATAGTTTTAGAAGCTTCTATGTGAACTGTAGGCTTTGGCTTTTTTGAAGAGGCTGGGGTAAGTCCCAGAGGTAATGGAATGCAATTTCTCATCGTTTCATCGTGGCGGAATACGGGCACGTTAACTTATGCTGAATTTTTGCTAACACAACATAAATTGGGCACAGCGGCATTGGTAAAAAAAGGCTATGGGCCTACTCACTTCGACCATTTCTATTTGAGTAAACCACCACACCCCTTTTTGGCTACCATCTCTGAGCTCATCAAGATCACAATCGTGAAAGAAATTCTCGTCTATACTTTGTGCTGCTTTACTTATATGCATTTAATAAGACTTCCGCATTACGGACAGCCTAAGCGGCGACGGAAAGGTAAACAGCTCAGCCGCTAGTTAGCACTCATATTAGAGCACAGCTCTTAGGCACCCGATCCCGCGTTGAGCGGCGTCGGCGTAACCGGCAGAGCGATCGAGGATGAGGAAGAGAGAACGCGGAGTGCGGCAAAGAAGGAAAGACGGTGATAGCGAGGACTGCGCGAGGAGGAAGGAATGACAGTGGCGAGATGAAAACTTCCGCGGCTTCCACCCGATGCCCCGCCGTAGTGTGCGCCGTCGTGCGGTCGCCGATGACTACATCACTAAGTTATGCGGTGAGGGCGTCCACCGACACCATATACGAAAATAAAACGCTGCATTGACGGAGGCCTGTCTGCTTCGGCTGTTGTGGATCACGCCCACGCACCGCCTTCCGTGTTCTCCCGGTTAGCAAGGCAGTCGCGCTACGCCCCGTGTGCGGAGGTGGACCTGAAATGGGCTCCCCAAAATTGTTTGTTTATTAATACTGTTAACCCTGGAAGGGTCATTACAGGAATGGATCAACAATCAGATACAGTTCAGTAATAAAAAAAACTGTCTGCGCCAGCCACGCTGCTCATGGCGTGGTATGCGACTTTACACACATGCATTCCTCTCTCAAACTGTTTGACTCAACTTATCGCGAAATTCAAACATAAACATCTGCGCTCAGAATTCGGATTAGGCAGCGTCGTAATAGTCGGTGAATTTTTTTCGAAACACTTCCGCTTGTATTAATCGAATCGTCTTAAAAATACACAGGGTGTTTTTTTAAGCAATACAGATTTTTTCTTCACAGCCAATTTCTAGGCGGAAGCGGGCAGATATTGCCACTAATTAGATCACTCAGAAATGTCAAATTAACAAATTTTTTCAATTGTCTTTTTATTATAAATTTTAGGGCGGTTGTTTATATGGCGAAGTTGTTCTACGTCACAATTTATGGCGAGCCTAATTTTTAATGATTGAAAATATCGCGCGTGGTGTGAGAGATCCATCGTCGAATATCGAGACCGCGATGCCGGAGATACCGAAGCTGAACGCACCGGATGTGCCGGAAGGGCGGTCTATGTGCTGCGTCACGACGGAACTTCCCTTTACGTAATTCGAATGATGGCGTGCCGCGCGAGAACATCGCCGCGTGAGAAACGATGTGTCATCCGAGGTCCAAAAATTGTAATGAAGAGAAATATGCGCAGTTTTTCTATGTCGAACATGCTACCGCAAGAATTTTGCGAACACGTGCTATAATAAAGAAGTTACAGAGGTTAGAACATCCGTTTCAGCTGGTTTCCAATTTTGAAGCGGCCTCGCCACCCGTCTCCGTCATAGGGAGGGTGAAGGCGTAGCCCCTCGTCGTGACTCCGCCCACTTCGGCAACGTGACACGACGTCAGCGATACGTCATCGGTGCGCAGCCAACGGCCGAGCAGGGCTTCCCCCCACATGAACACGTATCATAGCGGCGCGGAGAGGAGGCGCGGTGAGAGGAGCACCCTTCTCCTAGTGGTACAGTAGCGAGACGCCTCTATATCTCGGAGGCTTTCGTTCTGGCCATACCGCTTCTCCCGGTAGTTGCGGGCTCTACAAAACGGCAGAGAGCAGCACAGCAAAATGAAAATGCGGACTGCACGGCCAAAACTGCACCTCCGCAGGGCCAAGGCGCCGCTTGGTAGGGCAAAGGACCAATTGACGAGCTCAGTGGTACGTTAAGTTACTCATGGACAAGTTTGCTTCACTGCGAGTACGAGGGGGGATTGGTCAGAAGGAAAGAGGCGCGGGTATTGTTTTTCGAAATGGAGGGTCTGCACGACGCGCAGCGCTGTAATATTCAGCAAATGGTACCGCCGCTGTCTATTCTACGAATTGGCGAGCTTGTTTGGGGGGGTGTAAAAAAAGAAGTAGGAGTGTGTTTACTGGCGCTTTAAAGAATTAGAAGGCGCACAAATTAAGTGATTACGTTTTTCAACTTACGCAACTATTCACCCATTCATTATTTGATTTCCTTGGGTACAAATACTTGTCAAATAAATAAACTTCAATTTTCAACATTTCCTTCATTTTGTTCTGCGCCTGTAATTATCATAGCTGCAGGCATAACAAAAGCGCTTGCACAACGCCTTTTTTGTGCCTTTTCCGCGTAGTGGGCATGGGCCATTTCCTGAGAAGAAGAAGACTGCGCTCAGGATCGTGTTACCGTGCTTGAAGTTCGTGGTGTTCCCCTAA